>JAJTWQ010000002.1:527500-575000 GCA_029007595.1 Solanum commersonii
ACATGAGGTTCAGCCCGAGAGGGTGAGCCCTAGTCCCATATTCTAATACTCAGCTTAAGAGAGTGAGTGGGGTAAGGCGTAGGCTGACCTTCATGCGGCAAATGGGTGTCCGAGAGAAACCTATTTGAAACGGGGTAAGTTGCTCGAGAGGGAACTTATTTCCATCTAAAGAATAGCCTAGTCACTATTATTTTGCAAATCTCCTTTCAAAAATATGTACCCAACAATTTAAATCAATATATATATATATATATATATATATATATATATATATATATATATATATATATATATATTACGGTCACATCCGAAGAATCCCCTCTCATTCATAGATTTTCTCTATTATTTTTACTGTCTAGCTACACTTGTGACAGAACCCCCATTGATATGTGACACTTTTGTGTCACCCCTCTTTAATTTACAATTTTTTTAGTCGTTAATGTCTTTAGCTACGACTAGTTAGAACTAATTTTATTTTTCTATTAATTCTCGAAACCACTCCCTTGGGACTCGACCCCAACCCTTGGTTGGGTTATTATACTATTTCACGATCGTAGACACTTGCATTGAAAGTTGTATCGTTGATTACGCAAACATCAATGGCCAAAGGGGTACTTAGCCTGAATGGGATTCTAGGGTCTTATTCATGCATTGCACAAGTATTCTTTGAGATTACTTGAGAAGTAGTTCTCTTATGATATGAAGGACTAAGTGTTAAATAATGCTTATATGATGCTTATGTTGGAGACTTTGCTTATGATTATGATATTGTCTCTTTTGCTTATAGTTTATGTTTCATGAAGTATCTCTTATGCTTATGAATTATGTCTTATGTTGACTAACCCTTATTATGTTATGGTAGCTATCATATTTAGTGCTTTTGTACTAACGAATACGCTTGCCTACAGTCTCATCAAATGTAGGGTCCGGTGATTTTGAGTTCCATTCTTGAAGATAGGTTTCTAGAAGTGCAAGAAGTTAAAGACTTGGTGAGTCCTCATAGCATCGAGGATAAAGCCACCATTTCATTTATGTCTTTCTTTTGTATTTTGAGACTATTGTATGGGCTGTGTCCCAAGAGTTATTCAAAGTTGTGTTAGATGGTTTGAGACAAGTGTAGTAAGACTTCCACTTTGCTTTTATAAAGAATTTGATTGTATGGAAAATGTTTTAAAATTTCTACACTTTTCTATTATGTTATGATATTCTAAGGGTTTGTATGAGACTCCTTCAGGGTCAAGTACGCCATGTTACATCTAGGGTGTACCCCTGGGTCGTGACAAATTTAATTATCAGAGCACAAGGTTTAGAATGGTTCTAGGATGTCTCAAACCACGTCTAGTAGAGTCTTGCTCATAAATGTAAAGCGCGCCACATTTATGAATAGGAGGCTATTGGATGCTTAGGAAACTTCACTTCTTCATTCTCTAAGTCGTGCTATATAGTTTGGCTTTATTAGGTCTTTCTGTTAATCTGTGACTTATGGTTTTTCAGGGTATGGCTAATACAAGGGCAAATGCTAGGAGAGATGAGAAAGGCAATGTGGATCGAGAGGTTCCTCCCCGAGCTCCACCCCAAGATCCTTCTCAAGCTCCAATTGACCCAATAAGGGAGAATGTGACTCATACGGAGTTTAGGTCTACTATCTAATTGTTGGCTTAGTCCATGACAGCTCAAGTCAATAGAGAGATGGTACCTCCAGTGAATCCTAATGTGTATTCCGTGACTTTAAAGGTAAGGGAGTTCTTGAGAACAAACCCTCCAGAGTTTTGTGGCTCCAAAGTGGAGAAAGATCCTCAAGGGTTTATAGCACCGAGTGGATATTGAATTGAGATGGAAGCTCTTACCTAGTTGAGTCCAGCTTCCAAGATGGGAACTCTCACAAGTAGAGCCTGAGTTTCCCAAAGTATATCTCATGAGATGGAATCCCTAACATGTGGAGTCTGAGTTTCCTAGTAGAATCTACATATCCCATAACTAAGTGCCTCGTTGGAAAGTTAGCTAGTAGGTCCAACTAAGCTAACAAACTAGTTCTACCCTAGGCAAGTAGACCAACCCTTATCGGTGTGGGTATCATCAGAGGGGATCATGTGAAAGTTAATGTGGTCCCATGTCAGTTAAGGCTATATTCCCAACTAGTACAAGATTATTAATGAACTAAGATATACTTGAAAGAGTATCTCCAAGTGTTCAAATACCTAATGAACTAAGACATGCTTGAGAAAGCATCTCAAGTGTTCAAACATAATGAACTTAGACATGCTTTAGTAAGTATTTCATAGTGTTCAAAAGAAAAGAAGATGGATCAATATATGCTTAAGGAAGTATCTCCTAGGGTTCCAATTTCTTAAAATGGGGGACTAGTCTCCAATCAAGAAGTATGAGTATGATTACCTAAAAGTGGTACTTAGTGTGGATAGGATTATGAGGCTTATTCATGCATCACACAAGTATAACTTAAGGTTACCTAAGGAAGTGTTGTCTTATATGATGTATGTTTAGATATGATTGTGCTATTAGTTGCCTCCCTTGTTATATTATGATTGACTAAAGGTGAGAGATTCCCTTGGTTATGTGAATTAAGCTAAGGATGAGACCATAAGATGGTAAATATGATTATGATGGCCAAAGGAGGTACTTAGCATGAATGGGATTATGGGGTCTTATCCATGCATTGCATAAGTATTATTTGAGGTTACTTGAGAAGTAGTTTTCTTATGATATGAAGGAGTAAGGGTTGAATAATGCTTATGGACTAAGGGTTGAATAATGCTTATATGATGCTTATGTTGGAGAAAATATATCTTATGCTTATGGATTATGTCTTATGTTGACTAACCCTTATGATGTTATGCTCTTATGACGTTATGCTAGCTATCATATTTAGTACTTTTGTACCAATGGACACTCTTGCCTACATTCTCATCAAATGTAGGGTCCGGTGATTTTGAGTAACATTCTTGAAGATAGGTTTCTAGAAGTGCAAGGAGTTGAAGACTTGGTGAGTCCTCGTAGCATCGAGGATAAAGGCACCATTTCCTTTATGTATTCCTTTTGTCTTTTGAGACTATTGTTTGGGTTGTGTCCCAAGAGTTATTCAAAGTTGCGTTAGATGGGTTGAGACAACTGTAATAAGACTTCCTCTTTGCTTTTATAAAGACTTTGATTGTATGTAAAATGTTTTAAACTTTCTGCACTTTTCTATTAACTTATGTTATGATATGCTAAGGGCTTGTATGAGACCCCTTCGGGGTCAAGTACGCCATGTTACATTTAGGATATTTTATAGCTTTCAGTCATTTCTTACTTTCAAACTTTGTACATAACCCAGGGTTATATCCCGATCACTTTTGATGTATTTGATGTCAAATAAGACTTAGTAGACTTCCTTTTAACTTTGATGAAACTATTACTCTTTGAATATTCCTTGTTAATTTCTTTTGAAGTTCTTATATCGTGTCTATTCATGCTAAGTGGCTTGTTGAGGGCCTCTCGGGGTCCTATACGCTATGTTACACCTAGGGGGTACCTTGGGTCGTGACAAACTTGGTATCATAGCACAATGTTTAGAAAGATCTTAGGAAGTCTCATAAGCCACGTCGAGTAGAGTCTTGTTCATGAGTGTGAAGTGTGCCACACTTATGAATGAGAGGCTAGAAGATGTTTAGGAAACTCCACTTCTTTCATTACTCTAAAGTCGTGTCATAGAGTTTAACTCTATAATATTTTTCTCCTAATCCTTTTCTGATGCTTTATAGGAGATGGTTACTCGAAGAGCATATGCTAGAAGGAATGCGAGAGAGAATGTGGATCGAGAAATTCCTTCTCAAGTTCCTCCAGCTCCAGTCGATCATTTGACCGAGAAAGTGACTAATGCAGAGTTTAGTGTTGTTTTTAAAGTATTGGCTCAAGCCATGACAGCCCAAGTCAATAGGGAGGTTATGGCCCCCGTGAACCCGAATGTGGGTACGACGACATCTAGAGTGAGGGAGTTCACTAGAATGAATTCCCCGAACTTTCATGGTTCTAAGGTTGAGAAAGATCCTCCAAAGTTCGTTGATGAGGTTTACAAGGTGTTGATGATCATGGGAGTGACGTCGATGGAAAAAGCAAAATTAGCCGCTTATCAACTTAAGGGTGTTGCTTAAATACGATTCAATCAATGGAAAGAAGGGAGAGCGGAAAATATGAGTCCTCTTGATTGGGAAAAGTTTAAGGTGGCTTTCCTTGATAGATTCTTTCCCCTTGAGATGAGGGAGGAAAAGGTGCTCGAATCCATCAACCTTCGTCAAGGAAATATGAGTGTGAAGGAATATGCTCTAAAGTTCACACAATTGTCTCGATATGCTCCCACAATAGTTGCTGATCTTAGGGAAAAAATGAGTAAGTTCATTTTTAGTGTGTCCAAAATGGTGTTTAAGGAATGTCGTATCGCTATGCTTGTTAACGATAAGGATATTTCCCGTCTTATGGTTCATGCTCAACAGATTGAATAGAAAAATCTTAAAGAAAACTCTAGGGAGGCAAAGAGGGATAAAACTGGTGAGGGTAACTTCTCACACTCAAGGTCCGATGGACACAGTCGTTCTAAGTTGAGACAAAGGTTCTCCAGTCAAGGTTCCTCCAATGCTCCTTCTAAGTTCAACAAAGAAAGGGTGTCTAACCCCAAGCCTCAAGGAGGGGATGATAGTGGATTTTCATTGCCTCCTTGTGTGAAGTGTGGAAAGAAGCATAAAGGTAGGTGTCTAGCGGGTTCCAATGCTTGCTTTGGTTGTGTTAAGATGGACCACAAGATAAGGGATTATCCCTCAGTTTCTAAAAGTGATGGAGACAATCGTCGAAAGGCTCAACCAAATCCTCCATCCAGTTCTAGTGTAAGTAAGAAGCAAAACAGATTCTATGTACTTCAGACTTGTCATGAGCAAGAGGGTTCTCCCGATTGGTTACTGGTATGTTGAAAGTCTTTCACCTTGATATTTATGCTTTGCTTGACCCCGGTGCTAACTTGTCTTCTGTGACGCCATATATGGCCATGAGATTTGATGTTCTTCTAGATGTGTTATTAGATCCTTTTTTTATCTCTACTCATGTTGGTGATTCTATTGTGGCTAAGATGGTCTATAGAAAATGCCTCGTCTCCTTGTCTCATAGAGTTACTCATATTGACCTTGTAGAGCTTGATATGCTAGATTTTGATGTTATTCTTTATATGGATTGGATGCATTCATGTTATGCTTCTATTGATTGTGAAACCAATGTAGTCAAGTTTCAGTTTCCAAATGAACCCATCCTAGATTGGAAAGGGGGAAATTATATGCCTAAGGGTCAGTTTGTCTCTTGTCTTAAAGTTAGAAAGATGATTTCTAAGGGTTTTATTTATCATATAGTTAGGGTGAGGGATATGGATTCTGAAACCCCTACTCTTGATTTGGTCCCCGTTGTGAAAGAGTTTCCAGAAGTATTTCCAGATGATTTGCCCGGTATTCCTCTCGAAAGAGAAATAGACTTTGGTATTGACCTTCTCCAAAACACACAACCTATGTCTATTCCTCCTTACCGAATGGCTCCGAAAAAACTAAAAAAGTTAAAAGAGCAATTGAAAGATTTTTTGGATAAGGGTTTCATTCGACCAAGTATCTCTCCATGGGGTGCTCCAGGTTTGTTTGTTCAAAAGAAATATGGTTCACTCCGAATGTGTATCGACTACCGACAATTGAACAAAGTTACCATTAAGAATAAGTATCCTCTTCCAAGGATAGATGATTTGGTTGACCAACTTCAAGGATCAAGTTACTTCTCTAAGATTGACCTTTGGTCGGGTTATGACCAATTGAGGGTGAATGAGGATGACATTCCAAAGATGACTTTTAGAAATTAGCGTGGTCACTATGAGTTTTTGGTAATGTCGTTTGGTTTAACTAATGCTCCGACGGCATTTATGGATTTGATGAATAGGGTGTTTACACAATACCTTGACATGTTTGTGATTGTATTCATTTATGATATACTAATCTATTCAAGGAATGAGAATGAGCATATTGATCATTTGAGGATTGTGTTGCAAGTCCTCAAGGACCAATAACTCTTTGCAAAGTTTAGCAAATGTGAGTTTTGGTTAAGGTCCATAGCTTTTCTTGGTCATATTGTTTCAAGTAAGGGCATTTAGGTAGATCTTAAAAAGACAGATGCAGTCAAGAGTTGGCCTAGACCTCTATCCCCTTCAGATATTAGAGGTTTCTTGGGTTTAGCCGGTTACTATAGAAGGTTTGTTGAAGGATTTTCTTCAATTGCCTCTCTATTGACGGCATTGACCCAAAAGAAGGCTAAGTTTGCGTGGTCCAAAGCTTGTGAAAAGAGTTTTCAATAATTGAAAGATAGACTTACCTCTGCTCCGATGTTGACTTTACCGGAAGGGACTGATGGTTTTGTGGTTTATTATGATGCCTCAAGGATTGGGCTAGGATGTGTGCTTATGCAAAATGGCAAAAGTCATTACCTATTCTTCAAGGCAACTTAAAGTTCATGAGAAGAACTATCCTACTTTTGACCTTGAACTAGTGGCAGTGATGTTTGTTCTTAAGATTTGGAGGCATTATTTATACGGCGTTCATGTCAATGTCTTTACCGACCACAAGAGTTTGCAATATGTGTTTAATCAGAAGGACTTGAACCTTCGCCAAAGGATGTGGCTTGAGTTACTAAAGGATTATGATATAAGTGTTCTCCATCATCTCGATAAGGCAAATGTGGTGGCGGATGCTCTTAGTCGATTATATATAGGTAGTGTTTCTCATATTGAGGATGATAGAAAGGAGTTGGTTAGAGATGTTCATAGATTGGCCTGATTGGGTGTTTAATTAATGGACTCTACCAAAGGTGGTGTTATGGTTCACAATGGTTCAGAATCATCTTTTGTGGAGGATGTGAAAGCCAAGCAAGATCTTGATCCGACTTTGGTTGAATTAAAGGAAGAAGTGCTTAAAAAGTCCATCAAGGCTTTTCCCTAAGGGGGAGATGGTGTGCTTCGATATAAAGGTAGGTTGTGTGTTCCTAATGTTGGTGACTTGAAGGATCAAATCTTATCAGAAGCTCATAGTTTACAATATTCCATTCTCCCGAGAGCCACCAAGATGTACCGTGACTTGCAGGAGATCTGCTGGTGGAATGGGATAAAGAAAGATACTGCAGAATTTGTGGCTAAGTGTCCAAATTGTTAACAAGTGAAAGTTGAGAATAAAAAACTGGGTTGTTTATCCCAAGACATTATCAGTCCTACTTGGAAATGGGAATATTTAAACATGGACTTCATTATTGGTTTGCCCCGCACCCCGCGGAAACATGATTTGATTTGGGTTATTATAGATCGAATGATGAAATCGGCTCATTTTATCCCCGTCAAGGTTTCCTATTCAGCAGAGGACTACACAAAGTTGTACTTAAGGGAAATGGTTAGGTTGCATGGAGTTTCCCTATCCATTATCTCCGATTGGGGTTCCCAATTCACTTCCCAGTTTTTGAAATCGTTTCAAAAGGATGTTGGTACTCGTGTTAAGATTAGTAAAACCTTTCATACATAAACCGATGGGCAAGTGCAGCATGCTATCCAGATTTTGGAAGATATGTTGAGAGCATGTGTAATTAAGTTCAAGGCTAATTAGGATGTTCACTTGCCTTTGATTGAGTTTGCATATAACAATAGTTATCACTCAACTATTGGTATGGCTCCATTTGATGCTCTATATGGTAGGAGGTCTAGGTCTCCTATATGTTGGTTTGAATTGGGCGATGTTGCTTTGATAGGACCCGAATTAGTACATGAGGCTATGGAGAAAGTTCAACTTATTAGAGAAAGGTTGAAAATGGCTCAAAGACGATAAAAGTCCTATGCCAATGTTAGAAGAAGAGATCTTGAGTTTGATGTCCATGATTGGGTCTACTTGAAAATCTCACCCATGAATGGGGGGATGAGGTTTGGGAAGAAAAGGAAGCTTAGTCCCCGTTATGTGGGCCAATATCAAATTTTGAGGCGTGTTGGTAGGGTTGCTTATGAACTTGATTTGCCTAATTACTTGGCATTGGTGCATCCAGTTTTCCATGTCTCCTTGTTAAAGATTGGAGACCCGACATTTGTAGTTCCCTTAGAAGTCTTAAGAGTTGAGGATAATATTACTTATGAGGAAGTCCTAATTGAGATTTTAGACCGGCAAGTTAAGAAGTTGAGAAACAAAGAAGTTGCTTTCGTGAAAGTCCTTTGGAGGAATCAGTTAGTTGAGGGTGCGACATGGGAGGCCGAGGCTGATATGATGTCCCGTTATCCTTATATTTTTCCTTCTAACCCTACTCTAGCTTAAGGTATTGAATTCCTCATGGTTTACTCTTTTGTGTCATGGGTCTTAGATATTCCCATGGTTTCCTCATTTATGCATGTTCATGAAAAGCTTAAATTTTGAATAAACGAGTTTACTTTATTGATTTCTACATGTTTATGCGCATTTGAGTATGAGTTGCATATAGACCTCATGATTTGATGTTTTGAACATGCTTTAGCTTGGAGTTGATGTTTCCTCCTGGGATATACGCATTTATGTGAGTGCATTCATGTTAGGTTGTTAGGCTTAAGTTCCTACCCTCTTTCGTTCTCTTGAATCTCATTCGAGGATGAATGATCCCAAGGGAAAACATAATGTAACACCTCAAATTGAGATAAGGGAAAATATCCATTCCGAAGTTGATTCAATGAAATAAGTCAAAACACACCGAACGACTCGACGATCCACCGAGTAGCACTTCTCGCCTTTTTTGCTTGATTTCTGCATCTAGTGGTCCTGGAACTTTAGGCGACCTGGGTCGAGCTCTCCATTCCATTCGGTGAGTCGCCAAAATACATTCTAGTTGCTGAGTTGGCTTAGTCTGTGAGCCAACTCACTTGAACTTTTGGCGAGCTAAAGGCTTACTTGGCGAGTCACCGAGTAGCTTTAGGCGAGCTTCAGCTTTTACTTTTTTTCAGTTTTATGTCAGGATCTTTTGGGTCTTTTCAGGTTATTTAATTTCAATATCATGTCGTTTTTCCCTTTACCTAAATACCTATATAAGTGTTTTTACCCCCAAATTTCCCTAATTTAAAAAGTCTTTCTTTCAAATTCTTAAAAGAAGAACAAGTCTTTCTCTCAAATATTTATCTCTCTAGACGTTAAAGAAGAAGGGTTCAACCTAGGGTTTCAAGTCAAGTCTCATAATCCTCTATTGAAGGCAAGTTCTTGACATTGAGATATGATGGTTTTCATCCATGGAGCCCTTTTCCTCTATGGAGTCCCCAAATTATCCAATTTACAAAGTTAGAAATCCCCAATTGAGCTAGGGTTTTTCCTCTATGTTATGGGTTCTCTTGATTATTGATTTAATTGATTGAATTATGATCTCTCATGCATGAATTGAGTTAATTCCACTATTTTGTGATGAATCCCCTTGAACCTATGCCTAACCCATGATTTCCAAGTTATGATGATATAATGTGGGTTGTGGATTTATGAAAGATGATTTTATGAATTATGCATGTTCTCATGAAATTGATGTTAATGTTTTGATTTCACGTATCAGGACTCTACTTCCAATTCAAGTGCCAACGATCGTGAGTAGTAATATAACCCAACTAGTGAGTTGGGGTCGAGTCCCAAGGGAGCGGTTTGTAATTGAGAATTAATAGAAAAACATAAATGTGTTCAAGTTAATTATAGCTATACACATTTACGAAGAAAACCATGATAAATTAAAGGATGAAACAAGTGTCAAGTATCAAAAGGGGGTTTTGTAATCAATTATCAACTAAAACGACAATTAAAAAAGAAAAAACAAATATGGAGACGGGATTCTTGGGATGTGATAGGATTATGGGCTAAGGTAAACAACCGGGTAATTGTTATTAATAGTAAATCGTTGTAAATTGGTAACTAAGATAGACTATGGTGGGGGTAAACTTTCTCTCAAACAATTTACCCCGAATCAAATCGATTTCTCTCGAACACCAATAAGCGGTAATGAAGCATATCCTTCGCCTTAGTCCATTAACTCTCTTGAGCTGAATGTGTGGGAGAGGGTTTAGGATTCACTTTCTCGAGCTGAACCCACGACAACCCAATAACCACAAACCATCGACTCAGTAGTTTTGGTTTTAAAACCTCTCTCTCGAGCAAGCCAAAAACACAAAGTTAAAATTATATTTGCAACTACAACCCTATTAAATTCAAACACAACCACTAAATGAAATCACCTTTAAACAGCAAATGAACTATCAAGTAGCAATACCCAACAGTAAATTCAACCCATATTCACATAATCACACCCCAAGAATTGGGGTTTCAGCTAGACATAGTAAAGAGATAGAAATTGATACCGAAAAGTGTTTCCATCAAGTGGGTACGATTGATATGGTCTTTACACATGTCTAAGATGAAGAATCTTCAATACTCACTTCCATTTTCTTCAAAATGGGGATTTTCAAAATCTCCAAAGCTAAGGGAAAAATGTCTCCAAAAACTAAGTTCTAAAACTGAGTAATTCTAACATTTCATAAACTGGTTGCTTCCTAAACCAAAAGTTCAAACAAGTATTTATAGTTGTCAAAAAGTGTGTTGCGAAGATCCACTCAGTGCAGTTAGTCGGGATCATCGATCCACTCGGGGATCCGCCCTTTGGTCTGGTTAATCACCTTTCTACATTAGCCTTCAGCAAATTCAAGTTTTGTAACTTTGGGCGATATAGCACTACATCACGAAACTGTTCGGCGACTCGCCGACTGCTCCTTTCTATCGCCGACTTGGTTTTCTCCTTTAGAGCTTGGCACACTGGAACATTAGGCAAGACCAAGCCCATTTGGCGACTTGCCCAATGGTTTAGGTGATCCTCAGGCCTTCTTTTCTTCGTTCTTTCAGCTGCCTTGTTCCTTTTTTCTCAATAGTGTCCATGCTTTGTCCCTAAGTTCAAATACCTGAAATTCAAGGATTTATATCAGTTATTAAGACAAAATATGCATTCGAGGACACTAAATCTATAAAATTTAAGCCCTAAATGAGTCCAAATTGTGGACTCATTGTGTTTTAAGGATGCTTTGAAAGTGAAGTATCAATAATGTTGTTGTTGTTGTTGTTGTTGTTGTTGTGTTATTGAAAGGATTTCTCATATATACATAAAAGGATGATTGTAAAAGGTTTTCTCACATAATAGGGGTTCTTAAGGTTTAAAGTTTTTCTCACCTAAAATGAACCAATGATTAAAGAGCTATTCTAATGTTGAGGCAAGAGATGATTACTCATGCTCTCTATTGAAAGACAAAAGGCGATTACCCATGTCACATGATGTAGGGACAATAGGCAATTACCCATGTTCCTTTAAAGGATAAGATGAATATAATTAAGAACTATTCCAAGGAAGTTAAGCTTAGTACCGAGTGGACAAGTGACGATTACATGTGTCCCATAAACTATGTGCCAACATAGTATTTGTCTAGATAGACATTAGCTAGTTGATCCACATAAGCTAGAAGTTCATGGTCCTTATCTTGGCATGTAGGACAACCATTATCGGTGTGGGAGACATCAAACTCCATGTTAATAGTTCACATGGTCTTACATGTCAGTTAAGGCTACTTCCCACAAGCAAGCTATGACAAATTAAGGTTATTTCAAGAAGTATCTTGCATGTGTTTTAAAATGATGCCTTCTTGCATTGATCATGTTTTATGACGTATGTTTTATAACCTCATTTTAACTCGTGTTTTAGCTTGGTCATTGCATATCATGAAAATATTCATTTTAGCATGATTCTTATGTTTTTATGCATGACTATCATACTTGGTACATGTTTGTACTAATGCATACTCTTGCCTACATTTCCTCAAATGTAGGGTCTAACATTCAGGTTCCTAGTTTCGTGGCTAGAGGTTGTTGGAGAGATTCCGAGTGGTGGTGAGTCCTCATACTTCGGGGATCGGTATTTTATAGATTTAATTCATTTTTTACTTTCAGACTTTATACGTGATGCCAGGGTTACGTCCCGATCACTCTTGATGTATTAGATGGCAAATGAGACTTAGTAGACTTACACTTTACTTTGACGAAATTATTAGACTTTGAAATGTTTCTTGTTAATTTCTTTTGATGTTCTTATATCTTGTCTATGCATGCTAAGTGGCTTGTGTAGGGCCTCTCGGAGTCCTATACGTCATGTTACACCTAGGGGGTAGCTTGGGTTGCTACAGAATTAAAGTATTAAATTGGCTGTAAATGCAAGTAGATATTTAGGTTTGATAAAATTGACATGATTTGTGATGGATGGTTACGATCATAGTAAAATCATGCTTCCTTGAACTCACATAATATGTAGCTAATTTTGATTATGCCTTTATTGTTGTGTTGTTATATTTATATTAAGTTCTTTGTTTAACATAAATTAAAATGCAGGTGAAGGTTTTGTTTTATTTTGTTTTGGCAAAATAAGTATGCATTGAAATTACAAACTTTTATGTTTAAGATAACCTTTTGAAAGAAAAATTAAAGCTATTTAGTTTGTGGAAACAATAAGTTTGAATGTTTTTTAAAATACTATAAATAAATTACAATATCTATATATATATATATATATATATATATATATATATATATATATATATATATTAAATACTAACTTTGAATTGAGAATTGAACATGCAGAATTAGGTTATTTGGGGACCCAATGGATGAAAGGGCTCCATACTATGAGCTATAACACATACGCAAGAAGGAAGAATGCGTTAATGGGTGGGTACGCTAAGGAAGGGGAGTCGTTTGCATGTTTTATTTGTTTGGAACCGGGTTGTTTAAAGCTATCCTTTCTTGAAGAAAGAGAACCTGGGCCCAGGTCTTGGTGTATTTTGACATGATTCTCAATACACTATAGGTGAATATTGACATACCTTGGTGATCAAGGCCCAAAAGCTATGGTGAATTGGAGACCTTGAAGTGAAACCCTAACTTCTTTCTTCCTTTGCTTGAGGGAGAAATTTGGGGGAAGAACTTGGAGGGAATATGGGATTTAGGAGAATTATTTTAGATTGGGTAGTTTTAGGACTTAAAGTACTTATATAGGTCTTAGAATATGGGTCAAACTGACATAACTTAGGTATTAGAACTTTAGGGAAAAGACCCAAAAATCCCTTTAAAATAATTGTCGGGGTGGTCTAAGGGTGTGACCTACAGACCACAGAATTTTCTACGATCCATACTGTCGAACCGTAGACCAAGTACTGTAGCCCTGTTTCCAAGACAAATTATGGACGAGATTGGTCTATGGTTTGTAGACCCCAATCGTAGAACTCAACTTTGACCCTGAATTTTCACTAAGTCTGGGACCTTTCTACAAGACCTATCTATGACCCGTAAAATGTCTGATAGACCGTCTTGGTCAATCATAGACTGAGATACTGAAACTTGATTTTCTAGAAAATTCAATCCACTTTCTACGAATGACTTCTCAGTCTGTAGAACTTCTATGCTCCGTAGACTGGACCTGTAGAACACAAACAGTAGCCAAAAAAAATTCTTTTCCTGTACCAAAATTTGAGGTGTTACAGTTGATGGTTGCCGGTAATTGAAGAAGTTGAACAATACTGTGATAATTTTTTTTGTTAGATTTTGTCAAGAGAGAGTAAAAATGCATATTAAAATAGCTTGAAATAGTGTTTTGATGCTAAACTTTTATGGTAAAAAAGCATACGAGATTCAAGAACAACAAATGGATGTAGGGAATCTTTGAATTGCATTCTTAAGACGATCACACAAATAGTGAAAAATAGAGCATGATAACAACAAATGAAAAGCTTGCTTAATATTGAGCATCAAATAGGCATGTCAAGGGGACCGGGATAGTCCATACCGGCTCGTGTCCAGACCGCCGGTCCCGACGAGCTACATGGGATGGAGGGATTGGGGGCGTGGGATGGGATGGGATGGGATGAATCTCAATTCTGTCCCGATCGACTCGACCCTGTTTCATCCGGTCTGTCCTGGCTGAATCAATCGAGTCTAACGGGACATATTTTTATTTTTATTTTAAAAATAATAATTAGTCCACTTTTTACATTATAAATATCCCTTTATCCCTCACTATTTCTCACAAATTATCTACTCTCTCATCAATATTTTATATTCTCTAATTCTTGAATCTTAATTCTTGATTCTACTAATCTCAAAATCTCAATTCTCAATTAATATCATAATATTTATATTTCAATTAATAACCTAATATTTATAATTCAATTTATTTATATTATATATTATTCCTATCAAGTATTCAAGTTACAACTTACAACTTACAATAATATTGTTGGAGCAAGCTTCAAGTGTCAAGTATTGATTATAACGTATGTTATTTACACAGATGTTTTGTACATTCATTCCATCTCTTAATTTATTAAATTTTCCTCAATTAGTAGTTGTATTATTATTATTTTTATATTGCATTTATAATTTTATTAATTTATGAGTTCTAGTAAAAAAAGATTGGTAAGGAAAAAATAACAAACACTATTTCTAGTATGTTTAGTTTTACTAAAAAAAGTAGTAAAGAAAAAAATAAAAGCAAATGTGGTGGTTCTTCTTCTAAATCAATGCATACAATTAGATTTAACTCAAATGATTCTACTTATGTTGATCATACTACTTTCACTCCTCATTTTAATATAGATGCAAATACTCAAATTGATCCTGAAATTTTAGAACGACATTATGGTAATATTAATTTTGATGAAGATGTAGAATTTGATTTGGAAGAGGATGAATTGGAGGATACACCTACACCTACCAGTTTGGCGATTGAAGCTCCAACTGAAGAAGCTAGTCAGATCCCCCTCCCCCTCTTGTACCTTCTACAAGGTAAAAGGTGAAGTATCAACATCCTAAAACTTCTGGCAATTTATGACTTTAGAGCCTGTAAAATCTATTGCTAGTTGAAATAAGTGTGAACAACCATTTGTACATAAATTAGGTGGAGGTAATGGTGGGACGGGGGGTTTAAATATACATTTCCTATATTGTAGACCGATCAAATATAAGGCGGCTAAAACTTTAGCTGATAAAAAAAAAGAGGAAAAAATATTAATGTTGATGTTGATGTATCGGTATAGGGTTCTAACATGGTTTAACATTGGATAATTCTAACCAAGGTGGTTCAATTACACAATGTAAATAAAATAAAGAAAGAGATCACGAAAACTTAGTTAAGATGGTTGTTGTTTGTGATTTCCCTCTTAGTTTTTCTTCACATCCGGATTTTATTGAATATATTCAACAAACTTATAATCCTTCTTTTAAAGGTATTGTAAGAAATATTGTTAAAATAATTTTTTTTATTTTTAAGGTAAACATTGTCAATATCTTCGCTGGTTATTTAGCATATTAGATTGTAAAGTGTCTATAAATTCTAACATGGATCATAGTATTAATGGACATGATTATTAACTGTTACAGCATATTGACTTGATCATAACTGGAATTTAAAAAAAAAAAAATCTTAAGTTATAAATAATGTGTACAGAAAAAAACTTATGCTTATATAACTTCAATTGTTTTAAGTGTTTTAGATTTGTATGTGCTTAGCAATAAAGTGATGAGTGTCACATTAGATAATTCCTCTAATAATACCAACGTTATTAGTATGTTAAAGACTAAATCATGTCCAGTTGGTACTAACTATTTCCAATATGAAGTTGGTCCAAAGCAACTTTTATTACAATTTTGCTAAGTTGAGGTATCCTAAATTTGTTATGTAAAAAAGTTTCGCCACTAGAAAATAAAATATTGGCAAGGATAAATGGAACAGATTCTGACAAAGTTCTTAGCCCAGAAAAACCTTAAGTTTTTATTTGAGAAGAAAAGATAAATCATTGAATGTACTTATGTTGTGGTGGTTGGGGTCATGTGACTTGTACGTGGGATGAGTTCCGTTAGATTTCTAAAAAGAATTTCACGGATGAAACTTCCTAAGATTTAAAGACATTAAGTATGATTTTTGTTCACTATGCTAGTTGAAGGATGTACTTTAAGTTCTAGCTATAGTTAAAGAATGTTTTCGGTCCAAAACTCAGAACATTTTTTTAAACGGTCCATAAAATATTTGTTTGTCCCATTTTACTTGTCAAATTTTGACTTGACATACCTATTAAGAATACAGCAATTGGTATAGTGAGTTTATCATTTTATCACTATTAATTGATAGGGTTCCAAATATAATTACTCACTACATTTTTCAAAGATATTAACTTACGGTGTGTTTGGTTTGAAGGAAAATGTTTTCCTAGAAAATATTTACTTGGAAAACAAGTTGATTTCTAACTTATTTTCTTATTATTGTTGGTGAGTAGAAAATATTTTATGGAAAATATGTTTTAATTTTTGGTTGGTAAATGAAAAATATTTTCCAAAAATGTCTTTTATTTTTGGCTCAAAAATATAAAATACTCTATAGGAAAATAATTTCTAACTCGATGGCATAAAAATGAAATTTTAAAAGATTAAATAATTTTTCAAAAATATTAACAAAAATATTGACGGTGGATTGGCAGTTGGGGAATAGCTAGGTAGTGGGTAGGGGGTAGAGATGGTATAAAAATTGAAAATTTGAAATTTGAAATGTTTTTCAAAAACAAATTGTTTTTAAAAAAAATTGACGGTGGTAAAGGGGTATGGGGACTGGGGATGTGTGTAGGGGTGGAGTGGCATAAAAAAGATTTTTTTAAAAATTTGAAATATTTTGTAAAAGCAATTTTTTAAAAAAAAAAATGAAACGGGGATGGGGTGGGGTAATTTTTTTTTTATTTTAAATTTGAATACATTTTCAAAAAAAATTAATTTTTTTGACGGGGTAGCATGGGGGCGGGGGGTAGAAATGAGGGTGGTGTAAAAAATGAAAATGTTATAAATTTCAATTTTTCAAAAAATAAATTAAAAAAAAAAACTTAGACAAGGATAGCTGGGGGATGGGGGTGTAAGAAATGAATTTTTTTTTAATTTGATTTTTTTTTTCAAAACAAATTTTTTTGTGGAAGGAAGGGGTAGGGGTTAGATGATGTAAAACAATCTAAAAATTTGAAATATTTTTGAGAAATAACTTTTAATTTTTTCATTTTTTTTTGTTTGGGGGAAGATGTGGGGCTGGTTTGCGGTAGGGGTAGGGGTCGGGGGCTGGTTTGGGAGTAGTGGTAAAAAGAAATTTGAAATTTAAAAAATAAGAAAAGTTAAAAAAAAAAAAAAAATTGTATGGAAAGGGTGGGTCGCGCGCGGGGTAGGGTCTCACGACCTAAAAAAAGATGTGATGGCACTCGTCTTATTCCACCAAGACAAGTTAGCTTAAAACTTAACCATTACGATAAAGTGAGGAAATAAAATAAAAATAGAAGTTTAATAACAATTACTAATGCGGATAGCAAGTCAGTTTAACTAAATCCCCAAAACCTGGTTGTCACGTGCACAAGCCTGTCGCGCCCCATTTTTTCTCAAAACGGGTTTTGGTGCACGACCTAACAACTCTTTTTGGGCTTTGAAAAATGAAGAGTCGCCACCTAACGAATTAAGGCGTGTTAGGGCACCTATCTAACCTAGGTAAATCTAACTAAGGTCAATGAACTAGAGATCAGGGTAAGGGTTCAAGTTACCTCGAGGGGAAGGTGTTAGGCATCCCTCGAGGTCCACAAATGTGGGTTCCGGCCGTATCTCATGCAATTTATGTAAGGGTTACAAGTAGCATTTAAGGTCACTTCATTTATTTATTTAATCAATTAAGCATGTCAAACTAAGTAATAACATAATACTAAACAATGCAAAGCACTTTAGTTATTTTAATTAATTAGTTAAGCATGCAAGACTAAGTGATGTAACAAACAATAAATAAACATTTAAACAATTAAGAAAGAGAGAAGCGAGGAGACAGAAGTTGCACAATTAGATAGGCGAATCATTTTTTTAACTTTTACTAAACTACCCCCAAATAATTATAATTATTATAAACATATAAAAGGGAGAAGGGAAGGGAGACTCTGAAGGAATTTACGAATCAGCACTCGACTTTTATATTCGATCAGCTTCCGTGTAGGGACAGACAAAACCAAGGTTTGTCATTAAGACCGAGTCGATGTCATCATCTTCGTAGGGCCTAGACTACCCCTACCCCACCACCACATGTTTTTCGTCTCTAAAAGGGTGCCTAGCGTCCCCGCTTAAGGTCCAAGAGGCATTGAACTTCTATTAGGAAGGCTTTAGACTGAAATAAACTCCTAATAGGCCCACCTATACACCAAGTCAAACAATTTAGACAAGCATTTAGGAAATAAGGTCTCATATTGGCCTCTAGATTTTATTTAGCATGCTAGAAAACACACATAAGGTGAAAGGTCTCATGCTTAAGTGTGTGCACATAAACATCTAAGCAAGCAACAAAATAATATTGAATAATAAAAGGGCAGAAAGATATCACATAATGCAGAAAATTTATTTTTTATTTATTTATTTATAAAGCATGGAGAAATTATTTATTAGTTGATTAAAAGTGGCAAGACAATATTTCCTAATGCAGAAACTAAAATTATTTCAGGCAGAATTTTAGTATGATAGCAAATATACAGTGTCAGATTATGCGGAAAATAACATGTTAATGCAGCAGCAGATTAGACTATTATGTGAAATTTGTTTTAAGTGGCAGTCTGTGTTCAAATGTAGAAAATAATTAATACCTGATTTTAATTAAGATAAACACAAAGCTAGGGGTGTCCATGGTTTGGATAAAAACCGATCCAAACCGAAAAATCAAACCATACCGATTAAATAACCCGATTTAATTTGGGTTTTGGTTTGGTTTGGTTTTAGATTGTTAAGAACTGATAGTCATTGGTTTAGTTATGGTTTTGTTCGAAAAAAATCGAAGAACTAAATGAACCGAACCAACAAGTTATATACATAAATTTTATTATTATAAATACATAATATATTATATTCGTAAACAATTTTAAAGATTTTATATATGTTTCATCAAAATTTATTTATAATTTACTAGTGAAAGAAAAAATGTTCTAGGTGAGAACATTTTTCTTATTAGTTTCATGTATATGCGTGTCTATGGAAATTAATTGTGGGACTGAAAATGTCATTCTCTCTTCCTTTTATGCCAAAATAGTGAATTTTGAAGTTTTATTCAGTAAATTCAATGATCCAAAGTTCTGTAATGCCACTCATTTTAACCATTTTTTTGTTTGAATGGATTGTTGTCACTTTTTTCACATTTTGAATGAATTGTTTCTTTTATTTTTATGTATGATTAATAACCGAATAACAGAACCTAACCAATCCAAAATCGAAAACAACCACACCGATAAATGTATATTATATTTGGTTTGGTTTGGTTTTGATAATTTTAAAACCGATTAAGTTGGTTTGGTTTTGGTTTTGACCAATAACCGACCCAAACCAACCCGTGAACACCCCTACACACAGCAATGCAGAAAATTACTTTTTGAAATAGTAGCAGATTTTATCAAGGACAAACAAATAACGAATGCTGAAAATATATTATTTTTTAGAACAGTAGCACATGGTATTATTAATGCAGAAACTAATTTAAGTGACAGTTCAAATGCAGAAAATAATTAATTTCGAGCATGATTTTATCACGGCAGATTTTGAAACATGCCGACAATGATTTATTAACTCCATTTTAAGTGGCAAGAAAGAATAATGTTGCAAAGTGATTGACCCGATCAAATTAATTTTATTAGGTCCTAGGCGTAATTTCTAAATGTAAACATGTTAAGATTCTATTAGCAATCTAAAATTAATTAGGATTTATTTATTAACTAATAGAAAAATTATTTAAACATGCAAAAATTATTTAGACTGATTAATTACCATTAATAAATTATTAATTAAGTCCTATATGATATCTACTCTTTAACAATTAACTATCTAACGGCGATCATATTTATTATTTATTTCATTTTAACTAGTGACAGATTAATGCTAAAAGAACATGTAGACAAACCAAATACCGAATCGATTATTTGGAAACATTATTACGAACAATGCAAGCATAAAATCTATATATTTTATTTTATCTTTGTAAGAAAATCTATTAATGAACAATTTGATAATTTAGATCAAACAAAAACGAGAGTCACAATCTTAATTAGGTGCTTTATGCAAATTCTATGTATTTTTCTAACAGATAGCAAACTGACATGAGATCAATATAAATCAACCATTAATAAATAACCTATTTTTTTCTTAACCTTCTCTTGATTATCTTAACGATATAAATTCAATAAATGTGCAGAAGTAAATAAACACAATCTCCTATAGGCATGCTTTCTAACACAAATAGATTGCGATAAATTAACAATTAGCATGTAATTCCCCACCCCATTAGGCGATTCCCCCAAGTTATATCATATATGATAGAGTTAGAGTTAGAAGTTTATACAACTTTTTACAAAAACAATAATATACAAAAAAAAAAAGTAAATTTGATTCGTCTGGCGACTCTTCTAGATCTTGAACCTTTAGATCAAGATCCTGCTAAGACAAAAGAACAATACCACCAGATACACATAAAAATAAATATGCATAATAAAATATTATTCACATACATGTAGACCCACAATTATTTAAGCAAATCACTCATAATATATCACATAGGAGAAAAGGTGAAGAGAACTAACCCGGATGTTTCCCTTTTATTTGTTCATACGCAAAAATAATAGATGCAAGGTAAAAATAAAACTAATGAAGTAGAACTAACCAATTATGCGAAAGTTTATCAGCAATGAAGACCCAATTTAATTAGATACTAGACCCGAACACAACAAAACTAAGTAAGGAAGCACTTAGAATGTTCACTGAAATCTTAATTCTTTAAGAGTAGAGAGCAATTTTTTTTAGTATTCAAGGTTAAAGGTGTGTTTTGCCGTGTGTAGACCGTGAGTCCCTTTCTGATGGTTAAAGTATGGTTATTTATAGTGAAGGAAAGGGCACAAATATGGGAAAGAAACAATTTGAGGAGTCAATTAATATATCATATTTTCCTTATTCAAAGGAGCCAAATCAGTTACAATTCTTTTACCAAAAATCAAACAAGCAAGAAAATCTATCTTCCATAATTAAGCAAAATTAGTTAATGACAGATTAAAATCATGCACACAGACAAGATTTTTTTAAGGAGAATCAAACAAGGACAGCCCATTCACGAGCCAAATTGCGGCAAGTTTTACCATAACAAAATAAACGATCATTATTCAAAGGTACCTAATCAGCATAAAATCAGCTACCAAAATCAATATCAATGACCATGAATTATTTAAGTTAATTGGAGCCCGATCAATTCAAAACCTATCCTAATTAAGGAATCGATTATCAAACCATATCTACTATATCAATTAAGATAGATTAGCAAATATTAAGGGGTGTGAATCAATTTAAGCAAAAGAGGATCACATTATTGTGAATCTAAAGCTTAAATAGTACCAGCCTAAAGCATACAACTATCATTCAATTTCAAATGACTAAATCATATAGACAAGGATTAAAGCAACAAATTCAGAGAACCATATATAGTAGCATATGCTTAGTATGAGATACATATGACGTTGATTTTCACATGAGCATATAGCAGAAAATCATAAGTTCAATTATCAAACTAAAATAAATTAAGTAACAGAGCAAACAAGAGAACAAACCCGGATGGATCTTTAAAAATCCATATTTAGCAAATCGGAAACTCGAACATTTGTCGAACGATGCTTGCCGTAACTCACGACCAGGATTTTTTCTGGTTGCTGCCTTCACTAGTCATCCTCATGGAGAGGATAATATTTCGCTAGAGCTATTGCGTGGAGCTACTGATTAGAGCTCGTGCCGAAGCTGATGTCTGCGCTGGCTCGCCTGGCTGTTGCTTTCGCCATCTACTGACTGGAGAAGTTCTCGCCGGAATTTTGATGCTGCTACTACTGCTGATGGGGTTCACTGATGGTGCTCGCCTCTTGGAGTTGTTGCTGGTTGTCGGAGCTGCGCCACTCGTTGGCAGCTTCTCCAGTCACCGGTGGTACTCGCCGGTTGCTGGTCAGATGAAGAAGAAAAAGGGAGGAGAGGGGCAGGAGAAGAGGCGAGGGGAGAGAGAGAGAGTCACCGGGGTTGCTGCTGGTAGCAGTTGCTGCTAGTCACCAGAACGAGGAAGAGAAGAGAGAAAGGGTAGCGGCTGGAGAGGGAGAGAGGAGAGAAATTATAAGGGTTAGGGTTCTTTTAGTGTATTAAATTTGGAAAGAAATAGAGTTTTAATCCAGACCCTTGAAATAATTTGAGATGAGCGGCTGAGATTAACTCGGTGAGATGGGTGGTCAGGATTAAAGGATGGGGTCTTAGACATTGAGCTAGCTATAATTTAAATAAGCTTGTGACTGAATAGGCTAGAATTGACATGAGAAAGGGCTAGGATTGAAATAAATTTCAATAGATTAGGCTAGGATTTAAAATAATTTAAGGGAAGAATAAGGAAATGCTATCTGATTAATAAAATACTACATATTAAATTATTTTCACATGATTAAACACACTTAATATTTTAAAATATTAAAGTAAAATAATTATTTCGACTTTAACTATCAATAAATATAATAATAATAATAATTTAATAATACTTACAATAAATTTTATAAATCAAGCTTACTAAAATATATAATATTTAGACAAAATCGACTAAAATCTAAGAATTCAAAATATGTTTTAAAATGCATATTTAATCGGATAGCATTCCCAAAAAGGGTTAAAGGTTGGTCAAAATTGGGTGTCAACAGCTGCCCCTTGGTTGCTTGGGAATGAAGGATGAATTGTCGGGCAACCAACATTGACTTAGTTGCCGATTTTGTCCGACCGACGAGAAATGTCAGTGGGATCAATTGAAATGATATAGGGTTTAAAGAGGGTACGACCAAGACCTACATATCTCTGGTTATACAAGAATCAGGTCGTGTGTAGTTCTAGATTCAAGAGCAAATGAAACTCCTAAAAAATTGAAAGAGCGGTACGGTATTCGAACGGGAGCGATATTGGCCTGAATGAATAGGATTAGAGTAGCGAGAAAGGCATGGCAAAGAGATTTTCAAGTTAAGAGTGAAGAATCTGATGAGAAGCGGTAATATGAGTAGCCAAGGGAAAAACGGAAATACGAGTAGCAAAGAATTTGATAGGGCATTCGTGATGGATATGAGCATGACAGTTGTAGCTGAGAGGGCGATCGATCTCGCCTGAAATTTCTAATATGACTAGATAAAATGTTAGCATATAAATACGAAAAGTATGAACCAACATGACAAAAATATAAATGCTAGAAAATAATAATGACAAGAGGAGATAAGAAGACGTATCTGCTTTGAGAGACATAGTGCAAGCCTTGATGGACTTTGGTTTCACTTCTTGAAGAATTAAGACCCATCAATGAAGGATAATGCTAACCTCGAATTGTTTTGATAATATATAGAGATATAATGATATAGAGAAAAATGCCTGATTGTTAGGTGGAGGAACCTAAACATCCTATTGTAAGGCGGAAGATCCTAACTATCCCATTATAAGGCAGACGAACCTAAATGTTGTATTGTAAGACGGGCGAACCTAATGTTGTATTGTAAGGCGGACGAGCCTAATGCCGTATTGTAAGGCAGACGATACTAATGTCCTATTGTAAGGCGGGCGAACCTAATGTTGTATTGTAAGGCGGACGAGCCTAATGTCCTATTGTAAGGTGGGTGAACCAAATGTCGTATTGAAAAGGGGCAAACCTAATGTCGTATTGTAAGGCGGACGAGCCTAATGTCGTATTGTAAGGCAGACGAGCCTGATTTCCTATTATAAGGGGGACGAACCTAAATGTCGTATTGTAAGGCAGACAAGCCTGAATGTCGTATTGTAAGGTAGATAAGCCTGAATGTCATATTGTAAGGCAGACGAGTCTGATGTCGTATTGTAAGGAAGACGAGCATGATATTCGGTATATCACAATAACAAGTGAATAGCATCTTCAAAATAGTCAAATAGTAGCTCTTTATGTCAAATTTATTCCTGCATCCAGAGAAAATTCGTAAATTTGAAAAGAAAGATTGGGTAATACCTGTGCTTGCTTGGATTTCAGAATTGCACTCCATTGCGATGAAATTTTTTGAGGCATTCTCAAAAAAAATTGCCCTAGTTTAGAGTATAAGATATATACTCACTTTATTAAATATTGTCATGAAATTTTTGAGGTTCCCTAAAAAATTCTGCCCCAGTTTCATTAGCGGGGGATTTTGTGATCCTGCTTCACTCAAAGAAAATTATTAGTTCAAAAGGAAAAGTGATTGTCCTGTAGTTGAACATTAAGGCTCGACTTTGAATCTGAACAACAATTATGCTCAAGGTTGGGTCAATTAGCCTACATTTGAAATTGGAAATGAATATTTTGAATTACCATGGGAAGGAAGAGAAATTTATTTGATAAAGACCAGACCCATCAAAGGGTTGCCTACGTATCCAAAAGGAAATCAAGTCAAACGTAGTTCATGAGTACAAAGAGAAATAAGCGGAACGAAAAGAAGGCTTCTGGCACAAATTCTACAGAACAAAAGAGACACTTTGCTCATAAGAGTCTTGTCCTCCTCAATTTCTTTGATGCGATTTGTGCATCCTTGTGAAGGGCCTCGAATATATCTTTGTAGGATCTTCTTGAACAATGACCGCATACATTGAAGCAGGATTGCAATTGTTGTTTAGTGGTCCTTGTTGCACTATAATCTTCCCATTTTCAATCATATTCTGGATCTTATTTCTCAATGCTTGAAATTCCTCGATGTCATGACCTTGAATATTTGAATGATACGCACAGTTCTAGAAAAGATCCAAAGTTGAAGAAAGGTGCTTAGAAATTCATCCTCCTCTTGGCTTCAAAAGTCCTCTATCGCATAATCTTTGAAAAATGCTAGTCAAAGTTTTCATTAAGGGAGTAAAGGTACAAGGCTTCCTTACCTTAAGTTGAGATACTTTGGGGTTGTAATGCTTGAAACGCATATCAGATGAATCAAAAATAGCATGAACTTGCTCAGTATTCTGATTATTTTGTTTCGGAGGTACAAAGGTTGATGCTTAGACTGTCGAAGCTTTGAATACCTATGAAATACAGAGTCTTGTAGTATATACCATCAAGTGATCTGATGAGAGTTTGGACCAACTCTTCTTCATTCGGTAAAAGACGTATCTTTGAAGCTTTCATTCTCCATCGTATGACATATTCCTCAAAAGATTCATGACTCAATTTCCTTACTTTGAACAAGCCCGACAATGTAGGATCAATCTTAGTGTTAAACTTGTATTGTTCCACAAAGTCTCGAGTCATGTCTTCCCATGCGAGCCATTTGTCAGAGTCTTGCTTGACGTTCCAGGTGAGGGTTTATTGCTGATAAACATTGAATAAATAACCTCATCAGGAGAGGTTCATTATTTTCTAAGCCAACTAATCTGCTGCAGAAGTCCTTGAGATGTGCAACTGGGTCCCCATGCCCATCGAACATGTTGATTTCAGAATTTTAAACCCTGATGGCAATTCAACTCTTGGGTGCAGACATAATTTCTCATACCTCAGGTCATGAGCAGGTTTAGAGTTTAGTCCTCCATTCATCTTCTTCTCCAAGTCATGCATTTTTTGTTGTTGTACGTCTAGCTTAGACTTCTCCATTTTATTACATTTCCTTTCATGTTGCAAAGCATCAAAGTTGAGGCGTGTCGGAGATAATCCTTGAGAGAGGGTGTGAGTAGGAATAGGATAAGGAGAGATAGTCCAAAAGGTACTTTATGTTGGATGAGATGAGGGATGATTTTTTTCGAAGGTTGAACATATTTGTCATATTGCAGATTCTTAGTTGAGCCAAAGTCCAAATACTAGACAACCTTTAAGCAAAATAAGTAAATCAAACACCAGCACGGGGTGGCATATAACAAACGAAAGTTATAATTTCAAACGAGTGATGCAATACTGTCAGAGTGGGGCAATAATAGCTGTTAGAGGAAATAAAAGGTCATAGTTGATTCAAACTATACTTTTCCAATTTAAAGTTTAAAGTCTGAGAGAATTCTTAACTTCATTTCGACATAATTTTGCTTGATTTAAATAGTATGATCACATTGATAGATAATATGCAATTTGTCTAAAGGGAGTTGGAGCCATTTAGACGATAGGGTGGCTACTAATATTGTGGATTGACACCAAGGGTCAAACCACATAGGTTTCTGCAACATGTATGACCTAAATAAGATTTCTAAGAGTTGGTTTGACACTGACTTGAAAGGGATTCTATGGGAGAAGGCTTGTGATTTCCCGATAGTAAAACGTATCTGTTCCGTCCACGCATATGACGACTCTCTATAATTGGGTATTTGAAGAGGCATGGAGTAGTTTGTGAGAGGTGCAAAGGCATGACATCACAAGAACTAATTTTAATAAAAAGGAAGAGGATCCCAATTGGGGAAAATATGAGTGGAATGTTAGTTTATCAAAGCAACAACATTTAGCACTGAGGTTGAAAGCAGTAACACATAAGTAGTTTATGAAAGCGTTGAATAAATAAATAAATACATGCATAAGTAAAAGGGAATAAACATATAAACATATTAGAGAATCAAGCAAATAAGGAAATAGGGTATGGGATTAAGCATGCGAGTAACAAATTAAGGAAAAGGGAAAGGGCATAACATGGAAATAAACAAATAAGGAAGAAGGGAAAGGGCGTAACATGGAAATAAACAAATAAGGAAGAAGGGAAAGGGGTGGAACATGGAAAATGGACAATAAATAGGGAAACAAATAAACAAGAAAAACAAATAACAACTTAACATGCTAATAACCAAACAACCAATGAAATAACCAAGTAAACCACACATAAGCATGAAACACGCAATGGTTAGAACCTAATATCCTCAGTAGAGTCGTCATTCTGTCGTGCCCCATTTTTTCTCCAAACAGCTTTTGGTGCACGATCTAACAAATTTTTTGGGCTTTGAAAAATGAAGAGTCGCCACCTAACGAATTAAGGCGCGTTAGGGCACCTATCTAACCTAGGTAAATCTAACTAAGGTCAACTAACCAGAGATCAGGGTAAGGGTTCAAGTTACCTTGAGGGGAAGGTGTTAGGCATCTCTCAAGGTCCACAAATGTGGGTCCAGATCGTATCTCATGCAGTTTATATGGGGGTTACAAGTAGTATTTGAGGCCACTTCATATATTTATTTAATCAATTAAGCATGTCAAACTAAGTAATAGCATAATACTAAACAATTAAAGGAACTTTAGTTATTTTAATTAATTAGTTAAGCATGCAAGACCAAGGGATGTAACAAACAATAAATAAACATTTAAACAATTAAGAAAGACAGGAGCGAGGGGAAAGAAGGGGCACAATTAGATAGTCGAATCAATTTTTTATTTTTTACGAAACTACCCCCAAATAATTATAACTATTATAAACATATAAAAGGAAGAAGAGAAGGGAGACTCTGAAGGACTTCACGAATCAACACGCGACTTTTATATTCGATCAACTTCCGTGTAGGGACAGACAAAACCAAGGTTTGTCATTAAGACCGAGTCGATGTCATCATCTCCGTAGGGCCTAGACTACCCCTACCCCACCACCACATGTTTTTCGTCTCTAAAAAGGTGTCTAGCATCCCCGCTTAAGGTCCAAGAGGCATTGAACTTCTATTAGAAGGGTTTAGACTGAAATAAACTCCTAATAGGCCCACCTAGACACCAAGTCAAACAATTTAGACAAGCATTTAGCACATAGGGTCTCATATTGGCCTCTAGATTTTATTTAGCATGCTAGCAAACACACATAAAGTGAAAGGTTTCATGCTTAAGTGTGTGCACACAAACATCTAAGCAAGCAACAAAATAATATTGAATAATAAAAGGGCAGAAAGATATAACATAAGGCAGAAATTTTATTTTTTATTTATTTATTTATAAAGCATGGAGAAATTATTTATTAGTTGATTAAAAGTGGCAAGAAAATATTTACTAATGCAGAAACTAAAATTATTTCAAGCAGAATTTTATTAGGATAGGAAATTTACAGTGACAGATTATGTAGAAAATAGCATGTTAATGCAGTAGCAGATTAGACTATTATGTGAAATTTGTTTTAAGTGGCAGTCGGTGTTCAAATGCAGAAAATAATTAATACCTGATTTTAATTAAGATAAACACACAACAATGCAAAAAATTACTTTTTGAAACAGTAACAAATTTTATCGAGGACAAACAAATAACAAATGCCGAAAATATGATATTTTTTAGAACAGTAGCATATGGTATTATTAATGCATAAACTAATTTAAGTGACAGTTCAAATGCAAAAAATAATTAATTTCGAGCATGATTTTATCACGGCAGATTTTGAACATGCCGACAATGATTTATTAACTCCATTTTAAGTGGCAAGAAAGAATAATGTTGCAAAGTGATTGACATGATCAAATTAATTTTATTAGGTCCTAGGCGTAATTTCTAAATGTAAACATGTTAAGATTCTATTAGAAATCTAAATTTAATTAGGATTTATTTATTAACTAATAGAAAAATTATTTAAACATGCAGAAATTATTTAGACTGATTAATTACCATTAATAAATTATTAATTAAGTCTTATATGATATCTACTCTTTAACAATTAACTATCTAACGGCGATCTTATTTATTATTTATTTCATTTTAACTAGTGACTAACATGAAGATTAATGCTAAAAGAAACATGTAGACAAACCAAAAACCGAATCGATTATTTGGAAACATTATTACGAACATTGCAAGCATGAAATCTATATATTTTATTTTATCTTTGTAAGAAAATCGATTAATGAACATTTTGAGAATTTAGATCAAACAAAAATGAGAATCACAATCTTAATCAGGTGCTTTATGCAAATTCTATGAATTTTTCTAACAGATAGCAAACTAACATGAGATCAAATTAAATCAACCATTAATAAATATCCATTTTTTTTCTTAACCTTCTCTTGATTATCTTAACGATATAAATTCAATAAATGTGCAGAAGTAAATAAACACAATCTCCTATAGGCATGCTTTCTAACACAAATAGATTACGATAAATTAATTAGCATGTAATTCCCCTACACATTAGGCGATTCCCCCAAGTTATATAATATATGATAGAGTTAGAGTTAGAAGTTTATACAACTTTTTACAAAAACAATAATATACAAAAAAAAAAAAGTAAATTCGGCTCGTCTGGCGACTCTTCTAAATCTTGAACCTTTAGATCAAGATCCTGCTAAGACAAAAGAACAATACCACCAGATACACATAAAAGTAAATATGCATAATTAAATATTATTCACATACATGTAGACCCACAATTATTTAAGCAAATCACTCATAATATATCACATAGGAGAAAAGGTGAAGAGAACTAACCCGGATGTTTCCCTTTTATTTGTTCATACGCAAAAATAATAGATGCAACGTAAAAATTAAACTAATGAAGTATAACTAACCAATTATGCAGAAGTTTATCAGCAATGAAGACCCAATTTAATTCGATACTAGATCCGAACACAACAAAACTGAGTAAGGAAGCACTTAAAATGTGCATCGAAATCTTAATTCTTTAAGATTAGAGAGCAATTTTTTTTAGTATTCAAGGTAAAGGTATATTTTGCCGTGTGTAGACCATGATTCCCTTTCTGATGGTTAAAGTATGGTTATTTATAGTGAAGAGAAGGGCACAAATAAGAGAAATAAATAATTTAAGGAGTCAATTAATATATCATATTTTCCTTATTCAGAGGAGCAAAATCAGTCACAATTCCTTTACCAAAAATCAAACAAGTAAGAAAATCTATCTTCCATAATTAAGAAAAATTAGTTAATGGCAAATTAAAATCATCCACACAGAAAAGATTATTTTAAAGAGAATCAAACAAGGGCAGCCCATTCACGAGCCTAATTGCGGCAAGTTTTACCATAACAAAATAAACGATCATTATTCAAAGGTACCTAATCAACATCAAAATCGGCTACCAAAAACAATATCAATAACCATGAATTATTTAAGTTAATTGGAGCACGATCAATTCAAAACCTATCCTAATTAAGGAATCAATTATCAAACCATATCTACTATATCAAGTAAGATAGATTAGCAAATATTAAGGGGTGTGAATCAAGTTAAGCAAAAGAGGATCACATTAGTGTGAATCAAAAGCTTCAACAGTACCAACCCAAAGCATACAACTATCATTTAATTTCAAATGACTAAATCATATAGACAAGGATTAAAGCAACAAATTCAGAGAATCATACATAGTAGCATATGCTTAGTATGAGATACATATTACGTTGAGTTTCACCTGAGCATATTGCAGAAAATCATAAGTTCAAATATCAAACTAAAATAAATGAAGTAACAGATCAAACAAGAGAATAAACCCGGATGGATCTGTAAAGAGTCGTCTTTAGCAAACCAAAAAATGGAACATTATCCAAACGACGCTTGTCGTAACTCACGACCGGGATTTTTTCTGGTTGCTGCCTTCTCTAGTCATCCTCGTGGATAGGAAATATGTCGCTGGAGCTGCTGACCAGAGCTCTTGCCGGAGCTGCTGTCTGCGCTGGCTCGCCTGGTTATTGCTTTCGCCGGTTGATGACTGGAGAAGTTCTCACTGGAATTTTGATGTTGCTACTACTGCTCATGGGGTTCGCCGATGGTGCTCGTCTCTTAGCGCTGCTACTAGTTGCCAGCGCTACGCCACTCGTTGGCAGCTTTACCAGTCGCCGGTGGTCCTCGCCGGTTGCTGGTTAGATGAAGAAGAAGAAGGGAGGAGAGGGGGAGGAGAAGAGGCGAGGGGAGAGAGAAGGTCGTCGGGGTTGCTGTTGGTCGCAACTGCTGCTTGTCGCTAGAGCAAGAAACAGAAGAGAAAGAGGAGGCGGTGGCTGGAGAGGGAGAGACGAGATAAATTACAAAGGTTAGGGTTCTTTTAGTGTATTAAATTTGGAAAGAAATGGAGTTTTAATTCGGACCCTTGAAATAATTTGAGATGAGCGACTAAGATTAACTCGGTGAGATGGGTGGTCAGGATTAAGGATGGGATCTTAGACATTGAGCTGGCTATAATTTAAATAAGCTTGTGACTGAATAGGCTAGAATTGACCTGAGAAAGGGTTAGAATTGAAATAAATTTGAATAGATTAGGCTTGGATTTAAAATAATTTAAGGGAAGAATAAGGAAATGCTATCTGATTATTAAAATACTACATATTAAAATATTTTCACATGATTAAACACACTTAATATTTTAAAATATTAAAGTAAAATAATTATTTTGAGTTTAACTATCGATAAATATAATAATAATAATAATTTAATAATAATTACAATAAATTTTATAAATCAAGCTTAGTAAAATATATAATTTTTAAACAAAATCGACTAAAATCTAAGAATTCAAAATATGTTTTAAAATGCGTATTTAATCGAATAGCATTCCCAAAAATGGTTAAAGGTTGGTCAAAATTGGGTGTCAACAGCTGCCCCTTGGTTGCTTGGGAATGAAGGGTGAATTATTGGACAAACAACATTGACTTAGTAGCCGATTTTGTCTGACCGACGAGAAATGTCAGTGGGATCAATTGAAATGATATAAGGTTTAAAAAGGGTACGACCGAGACTTTGGTATTAAGCCGCCTACATATCTCTGATTATACGAAAATGAGGTCGTGTGTAGTTCTATATTCAAGAGCAAATAAAACTCCTAAAAAATTAAAAGAGTGGTGCGGTATTCGAACGGGAACGATATTGGCTTGAATGGATAGGATTAGAGTAGCGAGAAAGGCATGGCAGAGAGATTTTCGTCTTAAGAGCAAAGAATCCGATGACAAGCGGTAATATGAGTAGCTAAGGGAAAAATGGTAATACGAGTAGCAAAGAATTTGATAGGGCATTCGTGATGGATATGAGCATGACAATTGTAGCTAAAAGGGCGATCGATCTTGCCTGAAATTACTAATATGACTAGATAAAATGTTAGCATATAAATACAAAAAGTATGAACCAATATGATAAAAATATAAGTGCTAGAAAATAATAATGACAAGAGGAGATAAGAAGACGTATCTGCTTTGAGAGACATAGTGCAAGCCTTATTGGACTTTGGCTTCACTTTTGGAAGAATTGGGACACATCTCCGAAGGATAATGTTAACCTCGAATAGTTTTGATAATATATAGAGATATAATTATATAGAGGAAAATGCTTGATTGTAAGGTGGACGAACCTAAACATCTTATTGTAAAGCAGAAGATCCTAAATGTCCCATTATAAGGCGGAAGAACCTAAATGTCGTATTGTAAGGCAAACGAGCCGAATTTCGTATTGTAAGGCGGACAAGCCTAATACCATATTGTAAGGTGGACGAGCCTAATGTCCTATTGTAAGGCGGGCAAACCTAATGTCCTATTGTAAGGCGGACGAGCCTAATGTCATATTGTAAGGCAGACGAGCCTGATGTCCTATTGTAAGGGGGACGAACCTAAATATCGTGTTGTAAGGTAGACGAGCCTGAATTTCATATTGTAAGGTAGACAAGCTTGAATGTCGAATTGTAAGGCAGATGAGCCTGATGTCGTATTGTAAGGCAGACGAGCCTGATGTTCGGTATGTCACAATAACAAGTGAATAGCATCTTCGAAATAGTCAAGTAGTAGCTCTTTATGTCAAATCTATTCCTGCATCCAGAGAAAAATCATAAATTTGAAAAGAAAGATTGGATAATACCTGTACTTTCTTGGATTTCGAAATTACACTCCATTGCGATGAAATTTTTTGAGGCATTCTCAAAAAAATTTGCCCCAATTTATAGTATAAGATATATACTCACTTTATTCAATATTGTCATGAAATTTTTGAGGTTCCCTTAAAGCCTCTGCCCCAGTTTCATTAGCGGGGGATTTTGTGATCCTGTTTCACTCAAAGAAAATTATTCGTTCAAAAGGAAAAGTGTTTGTCTTGTAGTTGAACATTAAGGCTCAACTTTGAATCTGAACAACAATTATGCTCAAGGTTGGGTCAATTAGCCTACATTTGAATTTGGAAATGAATATTTTGAATTACCATGGGAAGGAAGAGAAATTTATTTGATAAAGACCGGACCCATCAAAGGGTTGCCTACGTATCCAAAAGGAAATCAAGCCAAACGTAGTTCATGAGTACAAAGAGAAATAAGCGGAATGAAAAGAAGGCTTCTGGCACAAAGTCTATAGAACAAAAGAGACACTTTGCTCATAAGAGTCCTTTCCTCCTCAATTTCTTTGATGCGATTTGTGCTTCCTAGTGAAGGGCCTCGAATATATCTTTGTGGGATCTCCTTGAACAATGACCGCATACATTGAAGCAGGATTGCAATTGTTGTTTAGTGGTCCTTGTTGCACTATAATCTTCCTATTTTCAATCATATTCTGGATCTTATTTCTCAATGCTGGAAATTCCTCGGTATCTTGACCTTGAATATTTGAATGATACGCACAGTTCTTGGAAAGATCCAAAGTTGAAGAAGGGTGCTTAGGAATCCATCCTTCTCTTGGCTTCAAAAGTCCTCTATCCTATAATCTTTGAAAAATGCTAGTTAAAGTTTCCATTAAGGGAGAAAAGGTACGAGGCTTCCTTACCTTAAGTTGAGATACTTGGGGGTTATAAGGCTTGAAACGAATGACAGATGAATCAAAAATAGCATGAAGTTGCTCAGTATTCTGATTATTTTGTTTCGGAGGTACAAAGGTTGATGCATTCTTTCTCTTTTCATCTAATGTATTTTTCAGTACTTTAAAATGAATTTGTTCATCAATAATTCTCCCAAACTGAATGTCATATTCCAATTCCTTTCCAGTTCAAATTAGACTGATGAAACTTTGAATACCTACGAAATACAGAGTCTTATAGTATATACCATCAAGTGATCTGATGAGAGTTTGGACCAACTCTTCTTCATTCGGTAAAATGACGTATCTTTAAAGCTTCCATTCTCCATTGTATGGCAGATTCCTCAAAAGATTAATGACTCAATTTCGTTACTTCGAGCAAGTCCGACAATGTATGATCAATCTTAGTGTTAAACTTGTATTGTTCCACAAAGTCTCGAGCCATGTCTTCCCATGCGAGCCATTTGTCAAAGTCTTGCTTGACGTACCAGGTGAAGGCTTATTCCTGATGAGCTCTGAATAAATAACCTCATCAGGAGAGGTTCATTATTTTCTAAGCCAACTAATCTCCTACAGAAGTCCTTGAGATGTGCAACTGGGTCCCCATTCCCATCGAACATGTTGAATTTCAGAATTTTAAATCCTGGTGGCAATTCAACTCTTGGGTGCAGACATAATTTCTCATACCTCAGGTCATGAGCAGGTTTAAAGTTTAGTCCTCCATTCATCTTCTTCTCCAAGTCATGCATTTTTTGTTGTAGTACGTCTAGCTTAGACTTCTCCATTTTATAACATTTCCTTTCATGTTGCAAAACATCAAAGTTGAGGCGTGTCGGAGATAATCCTTGAGAGAGGGTGTGAGTAGGAATAGGATAAGGAGAGATAGTCCAAAAGGTACTTTGTGTTGGATGAGATGAGGGATGATTTTTTTCGAAGGTTGAACATATTTGTCATAGTGCAGATTCTTAGTTGAGCCAAAGTCCAAATACTAGACAACCTTTAAGCAAAAGAAGTAAATCAAACACCAGCACAGGGTAGCATAAAACAAACCAAAATTATAATTTCAAACGAGTGATGCGGTACTCTCAGAGTGAGGCAATAATAGTTGTTAGAGGAAATAAAAGGTCATAATTGATTCAAATTATACTTTTCCAATTTGAAGTTTAAAGTCTGAGAGAATTCTTAACGTCATTTCGACATAATTTGGCTTGATTTAAATAATATGATCACATTGACACATAATATGCAATTTGTCTAAAGGGAGTTGGAGCTATTTAAACGATAGGGTGGCTACTAATATTGTGGATTGACACCAAGGGTCAAACCACCTAGGTTTATACAACATGTATGACCTAAATAAAATTTCTATGAGTTGGTTTGATACGGACTCTATGCGTGAAGGCTCGTGGTTTCCCGATAGTAAAACTTATCCATTCCGTCCACGCATATGCCGACTCTCTATAATTGGGTATTTGAAGAAGCTTGGAGTAGTTTGTGGGAGATGCAAAGGCACGACATTACGAGAACAAATTTAAAAAAGAAAGGAAGAGGGTCCCAATTTGGGGAATTATGAGCGGAATGTTAGTTTATCAAAGCAACAACATTTAGCACTTAGGTGGAAGGCAGTAACACATAGGCAGTTTATGAAAGGGTTGAATAAATAAATAAATACATGCATAAATAAAATGAAATAAACATATAAACATATTAGAGAATCAAGCAAATAAGAAAATAGGGTATGAGAATAAGCATGCGAGTAACAAATAAAGGAAAAGGAAAAGGGCAAAACATGGGAATAAACAAATAAGAAGGGAAAGGGGTGGAACATGGAAAATGGACAATAAATAGGGAAACAAATAAACAAGGAAAACAAATAACAACTTAACATGTTAATAACCAAACAAACAATGAAATAACCAAGTAAACCACTCATAAGCATGAAACACGTAATGGTTAGAACCTAATATCCCCAACAGAGTCGTCATTCTACCGCGCCCCATTTTTTCTCCAAACGGGTTTTGGTGCACGACCTAACAACTCTTTTTGGGCTTTGAAAAATGAAGAGTCGTCACCTAACGAATTAAGACGTGTTAAGGCACCTATCTAACCTAGGTAAATCTAACTAAGGTCAACGAACCAGAGATCAGGGTAAGGGTTCAAGTTACCTCGAGGGGAAGGTGTTAGGCGTCCTCAAAATCCACAAATATGAGTCCCGGTCGTATCTCATGCAATTTATGTGGGGGTTACAAGTAGCATTTAAGGTCACTTCATTTATTTATTTAATCAATTAAGTATGTCGAACTAAGTAATAACATAATACTAAACAATTAAGGGCACTTTAGTTATTTTAATTAATTAGTTAAGCATGCAAGACTAAGTGATGTAACAAACAATAAATAAACATTTAAACAATTAATAAAGAGAGGAGCGGGGAGACAGAAGTGGCACAATTAGATAGGCGAATCAATTTTTTATTTTTTACTAAACTACCCCCAAATAATTATAATTATTATAAACATATAAGAGGGAGAAGGGAAGGGAGACTTTGAGGAACTTTATGAATCATCACTCGACTTTTATATTCGATCAGCTTTCGTGTAGGGACAGACAAAACCAAGGTTTGTCATTAAGACCGAGTCGATGTCATCATTTTCGTAGGGCCTAGACTACCCCTACCCCAATACCAAATGTTTTTCGTCTCTAAAAAGGTGTCTAGCGTCCCCGCTTAAGGTCCAAGAGGCATTGAACTTCTATTAGGAAGGGTTTAGACTGAAATAAACTCCTAATAGGCCCACCTAGACACCAAGTCAAACAATTTAGACAAGCATTTAGCACATAGGGTCTCATATTGGCCTCTAGATTTTATTTAGCATTCTAGCAAACACAAATCAGGTGAAAGGTCTCATGCTTAAGTGTGTGCACATAAACATCTAAGCAAGCAACAGAATAATATTGAATAATAAAAGGGCAGAAAGATATAACATAATGCAGAAAATTTATTTTTTATTTATTTATTTATAAAGCATGGAGAAATTATTTATTAGTTGATTAAAAGTGGCAAGACAATATTTCCTAATGCAGAAACTAAAATTATTTCAAGCAGAATTTTATTAGGATAGCAAATTTACAATGATAGATTATGCAGAAAATAGCATGTTAATGTAGTAGCAGATTAGACTATTATGTGAAATTTGTTTTAAGTGGCAGTCGTTGTTCGAATGCAGAAAATAATTAACACCTGATTTTAATAAGATAAACACACAGCATGCAGAAAATTACTTTTTGAAATAGTAGCAGCTTTTATCGAGGACAAACAAATAACTAATGCCGAAAATATGTTGTTTTTTAGAACATTAGCATATGGTATTATTAGTGCAGAAACTAATTTAAGTGACAGTTCAAATGCAGAAAATAATTAATTCCGACCATGATTATATCAGGGCAGATTTTGAAACATGCCGACAATGATTTATTAACTCCATTTTAAGTGGCAAGAAAGAATAATGTTGCAAAGTGATTGACCTGATCAAATTAATTTTAATAGGTCCTAGGCGTAATTTCTAAATGTAAACATGTTAAGATTCTATTAGCAATCTAAAATTAATTAGAATTTATTTATTAACTAATAGAAAAATTATTTAAACATGCAGAAATTATTTAGACTGATTAATTACCATTAATAAATTATTAATTAAGTCTTATATGATATCTACTCTTTAACAATTAAATATCTAACGACGATCTTATTTATTATTTATTTCATTTTAACTAGCCACTAACATGCAGATAAATACTAAAAGAAACATGTAGACAAACCAAATACCGAATCAATTATTTGGAAACGTTATTAAGAACATTGCAAGCATGACATCTATATATTTTATTTTATCTTTGTAAGAAAATCGATTAATTAACATATTGATAATTTAGATCAAACAAAAACGAGAGTCACATTCTTAATCAGGTGCTTTATGCAAAATCTATGTATTTTTCTAACAGTTAACAAACTGACATGAGATCAATATAAATCAACCATTAATAAATAACCATTTTATTTCTTAACCTTCTCTTGATTATCTTAACGATATAAATTCAACAAAATGTGCAGCAGTAAATAAACACAATCTCCTATAGGCATGCTTTCTAACACAAATAGATTGTGATAAATTATCAATTAGCATGTAATTCCCCTCCTCATTAAGCGATTCCCCCAAGTTATATCATATATGATCGAGTTAAAGTTAGAAGTTTATACAAATTATTACAAAAACAATAATATACAAAAAAAAAAGTAAATTCGACTCGTCTTGCAACTCTTCTAAATCTTGAACCTTTAGATCAAGATCCTGCTAAGACAAAAGAATAATACCACCATATACACATAAAAGTAAATATGCATAATAAAATATTATTCACATACATGTAGACCCACAATTATTTAAGCAAATCACTCATAATATATCACATAGGAGAAAAGGTGTAGAGAACTAACCGAGATGTTTCCCTTTTATTTGTTCATACCCAAAAATAACAGATGCAAAGTAAAAATTAAATTAATGAAGTAGAACTAACCAATTATGCGGAAAGTTTATCAGCAATGAAGACCCAATTTAATTCGATACTAGACCCGAACACAAAAAAACTGAGTAAGGAAGCACTTAGAATGTTCACCGGAATCTTAATTCTTTAAGAGTAGAGAGCAATTTTTTTTAGTATTCAAGTTTAAGGTGTATTTTGCCGTGTGTAGACCGTGAGTCCCTTTCTGATGGTTAAAGGATGGTTATTTATAGTGAAGGGAAGGGTACAAATAAGGGAAAGAAATAATTTAAGGAGTCAATTAATATATCATATTTTCCTTATTCAGAGGAGCCAAATCAGTCACAATTCTTTTACCAAAAATCAAACAAGTAAGAAAATCTATCTTCCATAATTAAGCAAAATTAGTTAATGACAGATTAAAATCATCCACACAGAAAAGATTATTTTAAAGAGAATCAAACAAGGACAGCCCATTCACGAGCCTAATTGCGGCAAGTTTTACCATAACAAAATAAACGATCATTATTCAAATGTACCTAATCAGCATAAAATCGGCTACCAAAAACAATATCAATAACCATGAATTATTTAAGTTAATTGGAGCACGATCAATTCAAAAGCTATCCTAATTAAGGAATCGATTATCAAACCATATATACTATATCAATTAAGATAGATTAGCAAATATTAAGGGGTGTGAATCAAGTTAAGCAAAAGAGGATCACATTAGTGTGAATCAAAAGCTTCAACAGTACCAACCCAAAGCATACAACTATCATTCAATTTCAAATGACTAAATCATATAGACAAGGATTAAAGCAACAAATTCAGAGAATCATACATAGTAGCATATGCTTAGTATGAGATACATATGACGTTGATTTTCACATGAGCATATTGCAAAAAATCATAAGTTCAAATATCAAACTAAAATAAATTAAGTAACAGATCAAACAAGAGAACAAACCCAGACAGATTTGTAAAGATCCGTCTCTAGCAAACCAGAAACTCGAACATTATCCAAACGACGCTTGTCGTAACTCACGACCGGGATTTTTTCTGGTTGCTGCCTTCGCCAGTCATCCTCGTGGACAGGAGAATATTTCATTGGAGCTGCTGACTGGAGCTCTTGCCGGAGCTGCTGTCTATGCTGGCTCGTCTGGCTACTTCTTTCGCCGGCTGCTGACTAGAGAAGTTCTCACCGGAATTTTGATGTTGCTACTACTGCTGATGGGGTTCGCCGATGGTGCTCGCCTCTTGGAGCTGTTGCTGGTTGTCGGAGCTGCGCCACTCGCTGGCTGCTTCACCAGTCGCCAGTGGTCCTCGCCGGTTGCTGGTCAGATGAAGAAGAAGAAGAAGGGAGGAGAAGAGGCGAAGGGAGAGAGAGGGTCGTCGGGGTTGCTGCTGGTCGCAGTTGTTGCTAGTCGCCGGAGCGAGGAAGAGAGGAGAGAGAGGGGGCGGCGGTTGGAGAGGGAGAGAGGAGAGAAATTACAAGGGTTAGGGTTCTTTTAGTGTATTAAATTTGAAAAGAAATGGAGTTTTAATTCGGACCCTTGAAATAATTTGAGATAAGCGGCCGAGATTAACTCGGTGAGATGGGTGGTCAGGATTAAAGGATGAGGTATTAGACATTGAGCTAGCTATAATTTAAATAAGCTTGTGACTGAATAGGCTAGAATTGACATGAGAAAGGGCTAGAATTGAAATAAATTTGAATAGATTAGTCTAGGATTTAAAATAATTTAAGGAAAGAATAAGGAAATTCTATCTGATTAATAAAATACTACATATTAAAATATTTTCACATGATTAAACACACTTAATATTTTAAAATATTTAAGTAAAGTAATTATTTCGAGTTTAACTATCGATAAATATAATAATAATAATTACAATAAATTTTATAAATCAAGCTTACTAAAATATATAATTTTTAGACAAAATCGACTAAAATCTTAGAATTCAAAATATGTTTTAAAATGTGTATTTAATCAGATAGTATTCCCAAAAAGGGTTAAAGGTTGGTCAAAATTGGGTGTCAACAAAGCCTCTAATCTATTACACTAGAATTGAAAGAAAACATAAGTCTCAAATGATGTCTATAAAATAGAACAAGATCATAAATAGTAGTAAGAGGGTCCGCTGAAATGCCAAACAGCTACCTCACAAATCTCCCTAGGAAGGCTCGGACAAGGAGACAAAAGAGAATATGACGAAGATCCGGGCTAGTAACCTGCAAAAATGTAGAAGCAAGGGGTGAGTACCAAATCACACGGTACTCAACAAGTAAACTTCGAAACACAAGCTAAGGAAATAGAATACGAGTACTCCTTACACTCCAACCGAACCTCCACAACTACAACCTGAATGAAAACCAGTCAAACCTAATAGTTCACAATTTACATAGCACATAGTTCAATCACTTCACATCGACAATACAGGTCAACAGCACACAAGATCGCGTTCACCAATCACAAGTTCCACATAAAGGCACTCAAGTTCACAAATGATAAAAATATGCAATGCAATGTCAGGTATACTGATGCATGTATGTCCTAACGATACACACTCGGTGTCTCACAGTCCAGGACCCATGGAGGACATAAAGGTCCATGCATCCGCCGCAGCGTGTGACACGACCCTCAATAATAAAACTCATTGCCTCGTGAGATATGTCCCTAGTATCATAATATCCGTCGCGGCGCGCGACACATCCCTCAAAATGGTACGTACATCCTCTTTAATTCTCTTATTCTTCCTCAATTCACATAACACTTGTCACAACTATGTCTCAGAACCAATGCAAATGACATGTTCACACAAATAATGAGGAGATGTCCATTTTCATAACAATGCACAATTCACAACAACACAATCATGATACAACATCAACAATGAATCAATAAGCCTTTCAAAGTCATTTTCAACACATCACACACCAATACTTAATCACATTGCCTTTTATTACCCTTTTTTTTATCATTAGAATTATTCAATATGGACAAGTCAACCCATCACCAAGTCTCATTACTCCCAAACACATACTACAAGGAAATACACGATTCTATACACTTAATAAGGGTTTAAAATTCCACTTGTCTCAAATAATCGAACAATTACTCTGGGACTTGAGCCTTCCTTTTTCGTTGAGCTTCCAAATCGATGCAATCTATTCAAATAAATAATCACAATAAGATTTTGAAACTAACAACACCCATATAACAATATGTCTAGCTTAGACCCAAAAACTCACCCCAATCTATAATCAAGTTTCTAATCTCAATGTCAATTAACATGACAACTCTCATATTTTCCAAATTTCAAGCCTAGGGTTGAGTTCCAATTTCTCCAATATTATAAATCTAATAGTATTTATATAATACAATACACTTAATATTTAATTAAATATCTTAATATATCAAACTTAAATCTGATAATAAAATCCAAAATTAAAGTTAAATACTCCATCTGTAACTCTAACTACGAAAGGAAGCAATGAACCCAGCCGCCAACAGTGCATTGATTTACATTTCACCATCCTTACACCACTTTCCAATCATTAATCTATTATTATCCAACTAGAGGATTCTCGCCCGTAGTGCCGGCAAAATGACCGCCCATATTTTGGCAACTTGTCCAACTCATCCATAATTTAATGGGTTGGATGAGTGACCTTTTACATGGGTAAAATATGGATTGATATTCATATTCAACCCATAAAAATATAGGTAAAATATGGGTAAAATATGAATTAGCCAAATGGGTTAAGCTTCTAACTTTTATTCACTCAAAATTTATGATATCACTAAAAAAAAATTGTAACTTCTCTTTCTTTTTATGTTCTTTTATAGAACTAATTATTTTTCTCTATAATTGAAAACGTGAAGTCTTGGACCCTCAAAAAATATATATTTTAAATGTAAATTTCTTTTGTTAATTATAATTATATTTTTTTATTTGTTTAATTTTATATTGGATAATAAATAATAGTGTAAAATAAGCAAATCATGTATTAGTATTGACATTGCTTAAGCCTTAAAGTGCATTATGCATGTTTTAGTCCTAAAATGAACTATTCATTTACTTTGAAATTAAAAATATTTTCCCCTTGTTATTACATAAATTTATTTTATATTGCAAAGTTAGGATTTTTTATTTTTTTTTACTTTTATGATACAATAAAACTAAATGAAGCATTTTCAACATTTTTCATCTAAAAAAAGACTAAAATATTTTCTCCATGTTGAATTCTTAAGTAGAGTACAATTTACTTATGAAAATATGGGTAAAATATGGGTAAACTAGTATTTTACCCAATCCATTTTTACCTATATCCAATATGGGCGGGTTGAATTATTACCCATTTTATATTGACCCATTTTCAACCCGCCAAATTTGACCCAATCCGCCCATTTGCCACTACTACTCGCCCGTGCTAGCACGGGCCTAGCAGTATAAAAGTTATCATCGTGTATTTTTTTTCATTACCTCTGTTTAGATATTAAAATGACAGAAAAATATATATATTTGAACTTTTACAGGTGATGATAACCACTTCATAATATTTACAATTCACACTATGTAGACACAATATATATATATATATATATATATATATATATATATATATATATATATATATATATATATATATATATATATATATAGTAATGTGTTTTGTTTGTGGCTTCTAATTACAAAAAAAAAAAAAGATAAAAAATAACCATCAAAATCAATAAAAACAGTAATTAATGTCACAACTCAAAGCATACATTTCACAACTAATTAGCATCCGTTCTTCTAATAAAGCCCTTACCGAAAGCCATTGCAGGCATTTATATAGCACAAGCGATATGTAATACGCTTGTATTACATCGCCATTGCTAATTATCCGGCAAAACTAAATATAAAAGGAAACTAATGCTTACACCGACCATGTGAGTATAAGAATTCACCGTCCAGGCATTTCATCACACATTGTGATCAAAAGAAGATGTTACATCATAAGGTCTCTACAATTCATGAACCAAAATTAAAGTTTAATCTTCTTACAAGTTACAAGGAGTCCAATACATCTAAGATAGCCTTAAATTCATCTATATATACCACCATTAAACATTTGTGTAGAGCTGTCAATATGGATTGGCCATCCCATCCAGGTTAACATATGCAGTCTTTGAAATTTAACGGGTCAGATCGAGCTAGCCCATATTTTGTGTGGGCTGGAAAATGATCGGCTCAGTCCACATGTACGTGAGCTACGGGCTTTGCTAGGCCAACCCTCTTTTCTTAAAAGTAGCATTTTTTAAATAATCTTTTAAATTAAATTATAATTAAAAAATATTATCATAAATATCGACAAGACAATAATTCATGGTGTTAGTGTTACTACTTGTTAATCAAATACACAAATAAAATTATCTTTATAATATTTATTAAGTTTAATTTCAAGTAAAAGTATAAATAGCTAAATAGAAATATTAACCTAATTGTTTTTCAATAATCATAATAAAATAGAAAAACTATGAAAATATTTCATAGCCTATGACCTATGTAGTGATTCCCTAGAAATTTTAAGAAATTTTTATTTTATGTAGTATATATTTTATAAATATAATTGTAATTAAATTGTAATATTTCAAATTTTAAATAGATTTTGAGTTTAGACTGTAGTTATTTTTAATACTCTATTTTATTTTTATTTTTTAATTAATTTTTGTTTGGCTCACGGACCGGCCCTATTCATATTTCTCAAGCATCACAAATCGACATGTTTATTCAGCCGAGCTAAAAAGCCCTTTTCTTAAATGGGCTCCAAAAATCGTAGCCCGCCCCTATCAAATAACGGGTTAGGCAAGGCCGGCCCAACGAGCCTAACCCATATTGACCGCTCTATATTTGTGTATATACTACCATTAAACATTTTGTGGATTAATGACGGGTGAACATGAACGAAAAGTAAGACCTAACAGTTAAATCAAACAAAAATAAATACAAGAGACATACATATACAAAAGAAATAAATAATTCCATGAAGAAATTGTTGTTGTTCATGTGCACCTGAATTAATATAGTTAGTAGCTATAGTAACTACCAAAAGTACGTAATTTGCGAACTTCTCTTGATTTTTGAGACATGTCATGCTGGATATGAAAAAATAAAAATGAAAATTTAATTTCGCTAGAGAAGGTTGAACATGATCCTCTATTGGGTGTTCTAGAGATAATAGATCTTGATGATAGTAGTAAAAGTACTACAAATTACCATTATGATTTATCATATTTTTATATTTAAAGAAGAGGACCACACTTAAACAGGAAGAGAAGGCAGAAAATAAGAAAAGTAAAAAAAAATTATGATGATTTAATCATATTATCAAACAAAAACAGATACCACGAAAATCCAATTTTAGGAAAATGGGAATCAAGAACAGTGAAAAATTAAACTTAGCAGCACTGAATAAAATAAATCACACAGAAAAAGAAACAAAGACAAATTTAGAAATTTGAAATATATATGGATCTAAAAATACATTCCAGGCAAAGGTCCTAAACCCAGTGGCAGATTTCTCCAATTTTTTAAGCTAAAATATTACTCTTAAATAAAAAAAAAATATAAAACATCACAATTGAGGTTTTGATTAGGAATATGATATCTCTTGTGTTTATATATATCAATTGAATATGAAACATAAAACCGAAAATAGAGAATGATACAAAAGAGTCGGAAGAAAACAGTGTAGAAGAAAAAAATTAAAACAGACACAAAAGGAAAGAAGATAAGTTAATGATGTACCAAATTAGTGAGGTGGCCATTAAACTGCTGAGGTTAAGACACGTTAGTTTGTATAGATGAGTAAATGTCAAAATTATCCTTGAATTGGAATTGAAATTCCAAGAAACAGACATATTGATACCATTTGTTAAACTCATGCTTCTAGTAGAAAAAATAATATTGCAATCGTTAATTAATAACTATCCATTAAAATTGTCTCCAATCTTTTAAACAACCCACATACAGCCAACATTACATTAAATGGTCATAATAACATTCGTTGATTTCAGCTTTGTCTCTTAAACGATTTTATTTCTAAACGATTTTATTTCTACTAGTATACAATTCATGATCTTGATTTAGTTATCTCTTTAAATATCCTATTTTTGTTCTAAATCAGTCCATTTTGGTCAAGCACTTGATTTTCCCCTTTGAATTTTTCTAAATTGAATGAGTATGTTAGTATTGTTCATTGCATCAGTGATTCCATCATAGTGTCATAATTATCCATTTCATTTGAAAGTTGAACGAAAATTTATGTTTGGTTTAGTTATGAAAGTATTCGACCTGATTCCCCCTCCTTGTCGTCTTCACTGCTAAGGAAGGATCTGGACCATCGTAAAACACATAATTCTTCATTGAGAAATAGGAGTCTTGGATAGCTAAAAGAGCATTTCAAGTTTAAGATTCTTTTAGAGGAAAATGTCCTCTTCTTTTGTTGTTTCCAAGCCGTTGGTTCATCGGAGCTCATTTAAATTAATCTGTCTTATTTAATATTTAGCCGAATTCATCAACTAAATTCAATTTTGGTTAAAATTATTAATTCACTTGGCCAAGTTTGCAACCCATATGACCATTTTGTAAATTGAATTCCTAACCATTTCAGTTCACTTCTTTTAAGGGGAGAAACCCCTTTTAGACTCCATTTATTGGCTCAAATCTGTTCTAATCTCAGCCCAATTCCCATTTTCAATTGAGAAAATTGTATGAAATAGCAAACTATTAATTTAAATTAAATGCTATAGTTATAATTTATTTTAATTGTATTTCGCAGCAAACATCCCTTTTTTTTGCCATCTGATTCAGTATACAATTAGCCATTTTATACATTTCGGTATAAAATGTATAAAATGTGTTTGTGTTTGTATAAATCGAGAGAAAAGTGTATATACAAATATAAATACATATATTTTTGTCTTATACACTTATAATTATACAAATATAGTTCTTATTATACAAATTACAATGTATAAATGAATTTATACAAAACTGAACAATTTGTATAAAATTGGATGTTTGTAGCGAATTATACAAATCAAAAGCTTCATAACAAACATAAAATTTGTTATCGAGCGCAATTATGCAAATCATAACTATAACATACAAATATGATTTTTATGTTTGCTATATACGTGAAAGTTGCTCTTTTCAATTAACCAAGCCCACTTTTCAATCAGCAAAAACCCAGAGATACAGATACAACATAACCCATCAGCATACGCGTACACCGACCCGAACAGCCAACCTCGTCTTCTTCCCAAAAAATGGAAACTCAGAACAATCCAGCAAACACAGTGAGCCCAGCGCGTGTACAAATCGTTTCGAGAATCGTCTAGGTGGAGGCATCTCTGTCTTTCGTTCAAATCATACGGTTCCTATCAATTATCTGTTGGGAATCCGTTACAAGTTTCGAGGGAGTTCAAATTCAAATTTTGAATTCCATTCATCCATATCATCCCTCATTCCCCTCTACATAAGCCTCTTTCTTCTTCATTGTTAGAGGTTGGAAAGATAGAGATGGGAGAACACACTTCATATATAAAGAGAGAGATTTTACAAAAAGAGTAAAAACAAGTAACAGAGAAAGACCTAAGGGTTATCGTAATGTACATTTGCTTGAAATAGTTTCGAAATAAATGTTTTGCTGAAAATAAAGAAAGACCCTTCAAATTTAAACTCGATTTTGGTTCGTTACCTAATTCATTGATTAAAGTTAAGAACTCGTCAATTTCTGTTGATAATGGTTTTTTATCAATCGTATACGTTTTTTGTTCAAATTCTTGGTAATCCATATTCGAAAGAAAGATAGTATGAATCCTATTTTGTCTAACTCTCTTTTCCCAATTTTCTAGCAAAGTATTGTTTATGATTGAAGATGAAACCCCTTTTTTTATTGTTCCTCGATATGGTCCATTTAACAAAGGATCATACATTTTAGGCACGTATTCTTTTTTAGTATCATCATTACACAATCTAGTCCTTATTTCGAGTATATCCATAGAAAGAGATTCCTTGACTAGAATTTCAAGTCGATTTAAAAATTCCTTATTCAAATTATTACTTTTTTCTTTGTTGGTAGAAACCCAATGAGTGTCCAGTTCAT